>JAKCPI010003876.1:0-16328 GCA_023213315.1 Euborellia annulipes | reverse complement strand
AGAATAATTGAGGTGAGTAAAATGCTTGCAGAAAGAATTCTCAACGGATTATCTTTGATATAAACAAACCAAGTCACGGGCTCTGTGATGAAAAGACTTAGATTTCGTGCAAAAGTTTCATAAATAGATCTCCGTTGTTGGTGTCCATAAAGAGTGATAAAATGCCACACTAATGTGCAAAAGATGAGACTGAGAAAGCACGTGATCCAAACAGGATAAGTGAAACTTCGATGAAGACTCTGCCAGAGGGGATATTCGGGACTCTTGTGGACGATAAAGCATACTCTCCATACATCATAAGCCTCCAAATCACGATTTAAGTAATTATCTGGCATATTTGATAATGCAAATGGGGCTACAAGTTTTTTTTTTACTTCGGAAGCATTCCATTTTTTTTAAATATTCATAAATAAATTTTGCACTGCCAGTACTGTTTGGTACGTATAAAATTTCACTGACATTTGAAAATATGAAAATATTTTGTTGATGAGCATTTGGCTTTTGATTGAAATAAGCTTTTTTTAAATTTGTGATTTTCTTTGATATAAGGTCATATGGATTTTTTATCCATAATTCAAATTCTTGGTCAGTAAATTGAAAAAGTTCCACTTTTCTAAATTTATCAAACAAAGTTGTTCGTTTTTTATATCTCAATAATTTGACCAAATTGATTTTCTCCTCTTCATTTAAAGTTTGATTTGAGTTCCTTAAATCCATAAAATGTAGAATATGGTCCATATTTTCGAAATATTTTCCAAATTCTGTATCAAGAGAAAAGAGTATAACATTAAACACAAAAAAACGACCCCTCATTTCTTTCCTAATTTTCTTCAGCTTGTCAATTTCAGATATGATTATTGTGTCGTTCAATCGTTCAATTAGCATCTGTAACGGAAACGTCGTCGTTTTATTTGGAATAATAAATGTTGTAGCTAAAGGCTTGAAATATTCTCTTGTGATGTTCGATAAAACTTCGATTGATGGGATTTTATTTTCCTGCTTCACGACATCTTCCAAAAAGAGGCTTCCATTTGAGAGTGGAAATAAAGCCAAGGACCAAAAAACGAATCCAACAACATGCCCCTTCATTGTTTCACTTTCAACTGAACTTTTGGAACATGAGAAAGCATGGATTATTTAACTCTTAATAAAATTGCTGATTATTTATTCCATGCAACGAGTTTGTTTTTTTAATACCATAATAGATCAAATATAAAATCTATTTCATGCCTTCCGTTTATGAACATAGATGTAAATTAGATTGAATGCTGGGATTCATCCAATCTCATATCCCCAGGCTTGAACCAAAAATTTATTTATCATGTACATTACAATTTAAGAAAAATCTTCATGATCTAAATAAATTCCAAGATGTCATTCTTTCATCTAAAATGTTAAATGAAAATACTTTAAATCTTTATTAATAATCAATATTGTTGTGGGATGGTTGTTTTTGAGGTTTTTGTTGCCGCCACCAGAGGATTTAGACTTTCCTCTAAGTATAGTAATAACTCGTTGATTTTTATTTTAAGCGAATTTATTTATTATAAGTTCACAAAGAGATAATATAATAAAATGTAGTAAAAATTTAAGATTTAGTATTTAATAGTCGTTACTTTGACACAGTCAGATGATATATTGTCCCTTGCTTGCTCTCTGGCCCTTATATAGTCCCTTTTGCTATCGCGCGGCGACGATTTTGAGTGAACTTTGCACACCTCGGATTTTCTTCCCATGAGAAAATTATTTCTGATGATATTGCCAATAATATAGTAATTTCTCATAGAATCTGAGATATAATGCTCTGAGGATGGCCCTAAACAGAACTGAAACGTCGGCAATGAGGGTTTAATAAAAGAAAACAAAATCTGAGATAAGTTTTGAATTCTCTCTGATTAGGCATCCGGTCGATATATATGATACTGAGCACCTGCATTTGTTAAATGTAAGACGAATCTTTTATTAAATTCTTGTCTAGAAAAGCCACGTGTCTGTCTGGACACTGTCTAGCTTTTAATTGTTCTTTATCTCGTGAGAATATAGTGAATCATTCTTCAGTAAACAAATCTTAATTAATCGTTTCTTTAATTGCTTGAAAAAGGACTCTTCTTAAGATAAGAAGGCCGAGAGATTATTATTCATATTTATTATTATGAGAGAGAGAAAGCAAGTGTCAATGACCAATGCAATTAGATATTCATATAAAATATTTCTAAGTTAATAATATTATTATTATATATATTTTTTTTTTTGTGTGTGTGGGTGAGGATCCATAACAATATTTTTGATGCTCTCTTATTATGAATTCATTTCATTCTTATAATTTTTAAAAAATTACATAAAATGAAATGAATTTTAAATTATCTATTTTTTGGGTAGGTCATCTATCGACAGATTCAACCGAAATTAGAGTTGCTTGTCCACATCGATCTCGTGGGATGTTTCTTTTGGACCAAAACAGGGACGATGACGCAATCTTATGTCAAAAACGGTCATTTTAAAGAGAATCAATGAAGAGGCAATTTTTTTTTAATGAAAAAAAAACAAAAAATCCGGCACGAAGGACCAAATAAAAATAATTTTTTTTTTTTTAAATATCTCCTAAACTGAATCAGCTGATTGCGGCAATGATTATGGTCTCAAACGTTAGAAGATAGTTTGCTCTTTCAGATACCCCATCCAGTTATTGAAATGATCATTAATTGATTGAGAAAATTCGTCACTACAAAATAATAGAGTCATTGAACGTCCTCAAATCTCATTTAATTCTGAGTCTGACCCACTAAGTAAATCTAAAATTATTGATAGATCATTAACTGAGTTGATTACAATTTCTAAAAAATTTAGATTTCAAGTTACATTCCTCTCCGTTTTTATTCCTCAAGTCCAAGGTAATCAAGATCTTCTTTCTATAGTTGGCTCCAAAATATACATATACATTGGAATAAAATGGAGTTTATAAATTCGGGAGATTAATTCAGAATTAACATGTAGAATTTTTTTGAATTTTTGTTTCTCCATGGTTCAGATAGAGGGTAAAAAAAATTTCTAAACCCTACATCTCGCCCACGGGGCGTGGCGTAGAGGTTAGCGTGCTAACCTCATATACCAAACGTCGCGGGTTCGGACCCCAGGCAGTCCGATGATTTTATTTAAGCCAATCTGGATACCAGATGGCTTAAATAAGAATGCCTGGACCCTAATATATATAAATTCATAAATAACGGTTATCGTAAATGTCTTTCTTATATGGCCTGAGCTGCCGAAAAGACAGTGTGAATGTGTGTGTGAGTGTGAGTGGAATGAGAAAAAAGTGTGAATGTTTTTTAAAAAAAAAAAAAAAAAAAAAAACCCTACATCTCCTCCCCACCCCCCACCCTCAATCTTTTCAATTTTATTTTTCGATATTTTTTTTTGCTACTGATTTTTCCGCTCTTAAAGTTGAGTCATTTATCACCATATAAGCAGCAAAAATGTGGAATGCTTTGGCACATGGAGAAAGGAATAAAATTTAAAAAAGTAAAAATATCAGTTTTATTATATTTTTATTTACATATAAATACATTTTATTATCAATTTTTGATTTTATTTTAAGGAACTAGTTGCATATGATCCGACTTATGATCACATGCAACCTGGAAGAGAGTGAAAGAGATTGATTAAAAAAAAAAATCTTAAAAATTACACTAATAGGTGTCTGGTAAAATATAATGAGCAAGTAGTGAGGATATTAAAAATTACAAAATATTTGTAATAATGGTCTGCTGTCTACAAATCACAAAGGAAAAGAAAAAGCAAAAGCTTTTAGTAATTATATACATATTTGCATAATAAATTAGGTGATTAATAAGTTACAAAAACTGGCATTTCGCCTTTAGATAAAATCTGGAATCACTAGCGATCCCAGAACGTCAAAAAAAGGGTATTATGATACAAAAGTTGATTATTAATGCTAATTTGATCTGGAACTAAAATATAATTAGTTTTACCATCAAGTAGGTGTTAAAATGGAATCTAACTTGGAGGACACACAATATCATGCTGTTAATTGAACCTGTTCTTTGCCAAAAGCAATATAAGCTAACAGAGGCATCCGTTGTGTTGTATAAACAGCAAACCACGTTAAAAGATTGAGATAAGGACGAATGATCCAAGCAAATATGGATATCCTTAACAACACCTCATGGACAAAGATTTGATGATAGAGTGAAATTTGACTGTAGACAAGTGCAAGACTTGAGGAAGAACTTGATAATCTTGGCGGCGGTGAGAGGTTGTTGTTGGTGTTGTTCTGAGGGGTGAAACCTGCAAGGCGATAGGTGAATTGAAGAAAAGCATCGACATCGATGAAAGGAACAAGAGCCCACATGCCCTCAAGTAGGGCTTTGGCCATTGCAAGGAAATCCACGCTAGGTTCGGCCAACGCAGGTCTTAGGATTTGTTTTTGGATCATACCAAATAGGAGTTCTGTTTCTTCTAATGATCGCCCAGAACAGAGATTATACCTGTAATTAAAATCAAAATGTATTAATTTGGTATAATCTAATGGCATCTCTTCGCTCGACATGAGCCGTTGTATATTGAATTTTACAGAATATTATTATTGAATAGGAGGGCTCGCTGGTGTAGTGAGCTAGGGTGTCAGCTTCTGCAAAGAAGATCCCTGTTCAAATCCTTGGCATGCGGGATTTTTCATTAAATAAAAATATTTATTTAATGTAAACAAATCCTCAAGCAAGCCCTGGATTGGAATATAGGATCTTACCACAATAGCCCTCTGGCAACTCTACGAGGAGAGGGAGTTGCTGTGACATCCCGTCCTGTGGAAGGGACGTAAAGAAGATTCCCTCTCAGTGATGCATTCTTCGAAAGGAGTAGGCAAGGTGCTGAGGGAGCCCCTCCTCAAACTAGGACATCCTCCATAGCATAGAAGAGGTTGGATATAAGGAGCCGGTTGGAACCAGAAATAAGGATTAGTTCACTAGCTAGAGACGAGAGCAGGAGGAGGAGCTAGAGTTAGGAAATGATGTAACTTCACGGGGTGCCGGTAGATGGCTACGACCAGAGGCCGGTTGGGTTTGAGGTGTGTGTCTCCGTACACGTAAGCACCTCGGGTAAATAAACGGGGATCCCGATAGGAATTTCAAAATAAAAAATATTATTGAATAAAGAACGTTTTAGAAATTTTCAGTCAGGAGAAAATTTAGTTGTTATTGTAGTAATCTTATTCTCCACAATCGATCTTGATTGATCCTTAGTTCTCCGTATTTGGACAATGCATGTTCATTCCCGTCGGCATAATATACAAAAGTATGAAGGTTGTGACCTATAATTAATAAATGTATTAAACAAGTGCCATGAGACGTCTAACCCTTTACTATATCCAGTAAACCAACTTCCCACAGAGATCAGAAAAGATTTGAGATTTGTGATTAGATAAGGTGTGGTTTTGTAAAGAATTGTAGAAAACGAAGTCTGTTCAAGAATGGAAGATAGATAATGAGAAAAAGGATAGAGGACTCAACGTATAAAGAATTTGATGAAGGATTGGTAGAAGAGAATAAGAGCAAGAAGGAGGAGAAAATTGACTGACAATTTAAAGAGCAAGATGGAGTCAAAAAATAGAGGGAATGGAGAAAAGATAAAATCACCAACGGATCTGCAGAGTATTGATGATGACCACAAATTAGACATCTCGATATTAAGGTATGATTACATTCTCTTCTAAAACAGAGTTTCGCCAAAGTGTGATGCCATATTTCATTAAGTAAACCATAGCAACAAAGCACCCATTGCTTCTTTAGATTTTATAAACTACTTTTCATTATATAAGCGTATGTAATGTCATCGATGATTATTTTGTTTTTATCATTCATTTCAAAAGAATACCTGTTAGATTGTAAACGTTTTTTCTCGATACTTTTATTATCTACAAAACTTTCTTCAGCTCAGAGAAATAAGCAATAGGAAGAATATTCACTCTAATTAGTAATAATAACCAGTCTGTTTTTTTTTTTTTACCTTTCATCTATTCCAATAAGATAACCGATAGTTCTCCAGAAATGAACTAATCCTTGAAGATCTTCCCGGTTTCCTTTGATTCCAAGCTGTTCGTTATTTAACACCAGATAACCAAGGAATCCAAATTGTGTCATTGCCATATCATATTGTGATATATTACCAAATCCACAACGAGTCGCTTGGTCAGATGCTGAACAATGTCGACTACGAACTGTCATCAAGGATTTATGAGTTCTAAAAAAGAAAAATAACGCTTAATCACTAATTTAACATCTATTACAAGAGTTATATTTTGCATCAATATTTTGAGTAAGTGTCGTGGCATCTCACCTGCTCTGAGGATCCAGTATGTCTCCATAGTACCAATCCAACATGTGGAGTACAGTGTGTAAATATCTCTTAAATGCCGTTTGTGGTGTTACACTCTTTCGTGTTAGGATTAAAACTCGTAGTATTGAAGGAACAGCCAAAATTGTAATGAGACCAGCGAGTTTTCCAACGAACATACTAAAGAAGTTCGCTTGGAAATAATTTTGTCCCCTAGGAGAAAAAATAAAAATAAATAAATTTTCAGGATAAACATAGGCTCATCTCGTATATAAACTCATACTTGGCATGCCACATCCTTTCGTATAAATAAATTTTCATCCTTTTACTATCTTAATTGTAAGGATACCATTTTTGGAAAACGGCACTCTTTTTATAACAAATAACTATTACTAAATAACTAAATAATAAAAACTCTATATCTCTATTAATAATTCATTGTTAGAAGGTCTATTACTTATACTTTTAATCTTTTTGAACAAATACAATCTGACACGAATTTTACATTAACTATATTATATAAAAAATAAATAAATAAATAAATAAACTCGTTGCATGGAATAAATAATCAGCAATTTTATTAAGAAGTAAATAATCCAGGCATTCTCATGTTACAAAAGGTCATTTGAAAGACAAACAATGAAGGGGCTGTGTTGATTTCGTTTTTTTGGTCCTTGACTTTATTTCCACTCCTAAACGGAAGCCTTCTTTTGGAAGATGTCCTAAGGCAGGAAAATAAAATCCCATCAATTGAAGTTTTATCGAACATCACAAGAGAATATTTCAAGCCTTTTGCTCCAACATTTATTATTCCAAATTAAACTATGACGTTTCCATTAGAGATATTAATTGAACGATTGAACGACACAATAATCATATCTGAAATTGACAAGTTGAAGAAAATTAGGGGACAGATGAAGTATCGATATTTTGAATTTAATGTTATACACTGTAAAAAAAATTTTGATGATTTTACAATTTTTTTGTTGTAAGCAAATTTCCAAGACCAATAGATACTAAATTTACTATACAGTTGAATTATATTTTTACAAAACTCTGCAAAAATCGTTTACAAATGTCTGGTAATTTTACAAATATTTAGCAATTTTACAATCCAAATGTTTGTAATTTTACTAATATTTAGAAAAAAGAAAAAAAAATTTAAGACTGGACCCATATTGGTTATTGACCTTTAGGGGACGTCTCTACCTAAATGGAGTGAAGTAAATATTTTTATTTAATGAAAAATTCCTCCAGGATTTGAACACTGACCTTTTTTGTAGAAGCCTTGCTGCCTAGTCCATTTGACCATCGCATCACCTGTTAACTAATGATCTATCTCTGCTATTTGGCATTCAAGTATGACCTCATTGTCAACTATTTTTACTAAATAATAAAATAAAAAATAAACTTAAAGTTATCATAATATTATTATTATAACTTAAATAAATCCTTATAGTGCCAAAAATGTCTTTATTAAGAAAGCTAAAAAGCAGTCGAAACAAAGTCGGCCATGTTGGCCGTCTCAGACAGCCTTAAAAGGAAAATTACAATACCCTTGTATTGTAAAATTAGAAACTTTTTTGTAAAATTACAAACAGTGTTCTAAAATTACAAACAGTCTCTAAAATTACAATGCCGTTGTATTGTAAAATTAGAAATCGTATGGTAAAATTACAATATTTACTCTAATTTTCCAAGAGAATTGTAATTTTAAAATGTTTTTTGGTTGTAAAAATTTTTTGAATGCATAGATTTGTAAATTTAGTATACAAATGTATGGTAGTTATCATTTACAAGGAAAATTTGTAAATTTACTATACTAAAACATACTAAAATTAAAATTTTTTTTTACAGTGTACTCTTTTCTCTTGATTCAGAATTTGGAAGATATTTCGAAAATATGAACATATAAATGAAGTAGAAAAAATTAAATTGGTCAAAATATTGAGATATGAAAATGCCAGGCGAACATCTTTTATTGATAAGTTTAGGAAAGTGGTACTTTTTCAATTTACTGATAAAGAATTTGAATTATGGATAGACAATCTATTCGAGCAAATTTATCCCAAATCCCAAATTTAAAAAAAGACTTATTTCAATCAAAAGCCAAATGCTCACCCACAAAATATTTTTGAAGCTAGAAGTGTCAGTGAAATTTTACATGTACCAAACAGTACAGGAAAAGCAAGATTTATTTATGACTATTTAAAAGAAAATTGGAATGCTACCCAAGTAAGTAAAATAAATCAAAAAATAATAATAAAAAAAAGATTTTAAAAAAATGCTTTTATTTAAATTGAACTAAAAAGAGAAAAATAATTTAATTTAATTGTTCTTGTTAAAATTGTTTAATATTAATGACTTAAAATAAAAGCGTGGGGCGCTCATTGATACTCGTAGCTTAAGGGAAGCCTCGGAATAACTTCGAAGCGCCCCACGCTTTTATTTTAAGTCATAAATATTAAACAATTTTAACAAGAACAATTAAATTAAATTATTTTTCTCTTTTTAGTTCAATTTAAATAAAAGCATTTTTTTTAAAAGTTTTTTTTTTATTATATTTTTATTTTAAACTTTTTAGTCTTTTTTAAAGTATTAAAAAAAGAAGGCAGGATGCGTGAAATAAAGTACCACATTAGTTTGGTCAATTTTGGTTAAATCAAACTAACTATTTGCGTCATCAAAAATGATCCTTGAATATCAAATTTCACACCTCTAGCCCATCGGGAAGTCTTTTGAAATTAGATTAATACGCGTGAGGTTTCAAATAAAGTACCACATTAGTTTGGTCAATTTTGGTAAAACCCAACTCACAATTTGCGTCATCAAAAATAAACCTTAAGTATCAAATTTCACACCTCTAGCCCATCGGGAAGTCTTTTGAAATTAGATTTGTTTGCGTGAGGTTTCAAATAAAGTACCACATTAATTTGGCCTATTTTGATGGAAAATTTTTTTACAAGTTTCGTACTGTCGGGAACTAAATATATGTCGACACAAAAAATCTGATGTGACAAGCACAGTACACAACTTTTGATTACCGAAGATAAGAGAAAGTTGTGTGCTGTGCGCCAGTCACACCAGATTTTTTATTTATCTTTTTTATACTAATCAATTCTACGCAATCAAAACAAAGCCACCGTTATTACAATAAATTATTCAGTCCTATTTAATATTAACTTACATCCTGCATGACATGACCTTATGAATAAAATATTATACATATATGGTTAGATATTGATATACGCAATTAAATACACAGCCATCTTCCCGTTTAATTTGATATCTAACTAGCTGCATGTCCCGACTTTGGTGCGCCAAGGAAGCTTCACTTCCCTGAACTTCTGAACATAGAGATAATCAAGAGCGCCGAGTAGATTGAGAGCGAAATTTCACACTTATTTAGCTGATGGAAGATGGTGAAAAACAATTGTCAGGTGGGAAAGTGTAAATTATATAGAGATGATCTGAAGACTGATATAGATATGAACTTCGGGATACTAAATCTCGTGTTCCTCAATCCCTTCAATTTTGGGTTCCTTCTTTTTACTTTAAATTAATGATCTAAGTTTAACAAGCTTATCATGTCCGATGATGATACCTTATTTTTGTGCTGTGGTAGTGACCCAGTGCAGATTCAAGAGGTCTAAAATCTCTCGGACCTAAATAACTGATTCTATAATTCTAATAATACTGAATTAGAAAAAATCAGTGATAGCTTTTGCCGTAGGAGGGATGTCGATTATCCAGGTCTCTTGGGGAGGAAGGAATTTAATTTGTCCAGTAATGTATAATTCTTAGGAACTTATATAGACAGCAAATTGAGGTGATGCTCGCCTATAGATTATTTACGTCCAGTTTGCTTTACTATCCAAAGACTAATTTGTAATCGGCACCGAGTCAGAGGAGAAATTATTATTTTTCCAGCTTCCACTCTCTAATTTCCTATAATATACTATGCCGGGAACAGGTCTGCGTTTGGAGAGTCTTTTATTTACAAAAAATAGCAGTAATAAGTTTTGGTAGTTGTGCCATAAGAAGTCCATGCAGGGGCTTTTTCGAAAATCGGACATTGCCTGCTGTACTAATATACCAGGTGATTCTCTACCTAAATTTGGAATCTAGCGAGTTTCCCCGACTTAATGATAATCATACCTATTGAATTCGGAATGGGGGAGATTTGTGGATACCATCCCATAAGCTTTCCCTAAGTGAGAGGCATCCCATCTGCCTCCGTTCTCGGGTTTTTAACCATTGGGCTTAGCCCGTGAATTTTGTAAATAAATAAATAAAAATTAGCGGGGACAATTAAAGAATCAATTTGGCACGCAGATATTGATTAATCTTTACTATAAAGTTCGCTCCCACCAGAGAGAGCTGGCTTATATTTGATTAGTTATTTTTTTGACATTAGCTCTTCGTTCATGATCCCTGCAAGGTTCTTTAAAACATTCTTGATGAAAATTTTTTGATGAAAACAGAACCGACCTTAATTAATCAGGGGTTTCGAGCTGGCTCCGGCGGCTCTCGGACAAGGATTCCCTGCAAGTTCTTTAAAATATTCTTATCTTTATCTTAAAGTTAACTAGATACTCTCCAACATATTTGAGGTGCACAAAGTCCCTTGTCTAGTTTTCCTCAGTCTCTGTAGCATCAATCGTTACAGTTAAAATCATTTTGAAGTAAATGTTCTGTGAGGAGACAAGAATCAGGAATAAAAGACAATGTAAGATTTCTTTGTAATTGTGCATTTATTTATTATTAAACTAAAAGCGAAAAGAGATTTGATTTCATTATATCAATATTATCATTATTTAAGAAATGGCAATTTTCGCATAACACGGATCTTTCTACAAGTGGAGCGAATATTTGATATTATTTCTAATATGAAGACAAGTGTTGCAACACAATAACCAATAATCAAAATTATAAAAGCAATTTGTACATCTTTTAATGAGAAACTGTTGACAGCAGATTCAGAAATTTGATTTGTTCGAATAAAGATTGTGGTCTTTTTATATACCAACATTTCATCTAGCCATTGGGCGATTCCATTCTCATAAATCTTCAATAAGAAAAGTCGAAGTTGGTCAATAAACGGGAAATTGTTACGTCCGTATTTAAATATAAAGATTCCACCTGTCTCTTCAAGGATGGAGAATTTTTGTTTGTAGAGTGGTATTGAATTTATCATTTTAGAAGCGACGTCGCAGGGAAAAAGCAAAGTTGAATTTGGATCTTTATAAAGATAATTAAAATCCTTCGTTTGCCTTGAATACTGAGATTGCATATTAAGATATGGGCTGGTACTTCTTGCAAACAAATTTTCACATACTGCACCAAATTGACAGAATATTTGCAGTTTTAAAGATCCAATTTCTTGGATCGTATTGATGTTGGGGTAATGTCCGGGAGATCCCATGAGTGAAAAAAATGCAGATTGTATTCCACAGATCAGAACAATCGAGGTGATCAAAATACTTTCCGAAAGAATTCTCAACGGATTATCTTCGATATAAACAAACCAAGTCACAGGTTCTGTGATAAAAAGACTTAGATTTCCTGCGAAAGTATCATAAATAGATCTCCGTTGTTGGTGTCCATAGAGAATGATAAGATGCCACACTAATGTGCAAAAGATGAGACAAAACATGTGACCCAAACAGGATAAGTGAAGCTCCGATGAAGACTCTGCCAGAGGGGATATTCGGGGCTCTTGTGGACGATAAAGCACATTGTCCATACATCAAATGCCTCCATATCAAGGGTTATGTAGTTCCCTGGCATATTTAATAATATTAATGTGTTATATACATTTATTTTCTTACTTCTGTAGCATTCCAATTTTCTTTTAAATAATCATAAATAAATCTTGCTTTTCCAGCACTTTTTAGTTTGCGAAAAATTTCACTCTCACTCGAAAATTCGAAAATTTAGCTGATCCGCATTTGATTTTTGATTGAAATAAGCTTTTTATAAATTTGGAGATTTTCTTTGGTATATGCTCGTATGGATTTTCTATCCACAACTCAAATTCTTTATCAGTATATTGAAAAAGTTCCACTTTCCTAAAAAAAATTTTTCCCCTCTCATTCTTATATCTCAATAACTTGACCAAAGAATAATTAAATGATATTCTTGGAATGTTGTGCTAAAAAAATTAAATAAAACTTAAAAAAAAAGATAGAGTTCATATATTTTAATGAAGATTGGAACGAATATTTGATATTATTTCTAATATGAAGACAAGTGTTGCAACACAATAACCAATAATCAAAATTATAAAAGCAATTTGTACATCTTTTAATGAGAAACTGTTGACAGTAGATTCAGAAATTTGATTTGTTCGAATAAATATGGTGGTCTTTTTATATATCAACATTTCATCTAGCCATTGGGCGATTCCATTCTGATAAATCTTCAATAAGAAAAGTCGAAGTTGATCAATAAACGGGAAATTGTTACGTCCGAATTTAAATATAAAGATTCCACCTGTCTGTTCAAGGATGGAGAATTTTTTTTGTAGAGTGGTATTGAATTTATCATTTTAGAAGCGATGTCACAGGGGAATAGCAAAGTTGAATTTGGATCTTTATAAAGATCATTAAAATCCTTCGTTTGCCTTAAAAACTGAGATTTCAAATTAAGATATGGGCTGGTACTTCTTGCAAACAAATTTTCACATACTGCACCAAATTGACACATGATTTGCAGTTTTAAAGTGCCAATTTCTTGGTTCGTATTGATGTTGGGGTAATGCCCGGGTGACCCCATTAGTGAAAAAAAATGCAGATTGTATTCCACAGATCAGAAGAATTGAGGTGATTAAAATGCTGGCAGAAAAAGAATTTTCAACGGATTATCTTCGATATTGATAATCCAAGTCACAGGTTTAGTGATAAAAAGACTCAGATTTCGTGCAAAAGAATCATAAATAGATCTCCGTTGTTGGTGTCCATAGAGAGTGATGATAAGATGCCACACTAAAGTACACAAAATGAGACTGAGAAAACATGTGATCCAAACAGGATAAGTGAAACTCCGATGAAGACTCTTCCAGGGGGGGGATATTCTGGGCTCTTGTGGACGATAAAGCACATTCTCCAAACATCATAAGCCTCCATATCAGTGTTTATGTAATTATGTGGCATATTTAATAATATTAATAAGTTTTGAAGATTTGTTTTATTTACTTGGGTAGCATTCCAACTTTCTTTTAAATAGTCATAAATAAATGTTGCTTTTCCAGTAATATTTGGAACCCTTATAATTTCATTGACACTCGAATATTGGAAAATATTTTGTCGGTGAGCATTTGGCTTTTGATTGAAATAAGCTTTTTTTTAAATTGGGGATTTTCTTTGGTATGTGCTCGAATGGATTATCTACCCATAATTCAAATTCTTTATCAGTAAATTGAAAAAGTACCACTTTCCTAAACTTATCTTCATAAGATGTTCGCCTGACATTCTTATATCTCAATAATTTGACCAAATTGATTTTCTCCTCTTCATTTAAAGTTTCATTTGAGTCTCTTATATCCATAAAATATAAAATATAGTCCATATTATCGAAATATCTTCCAAATTCTGTATCAAGAGCAAAGAGTATAACATTAAATCCAAAATAACGAGTTCCCATTTGTTTCATAATTTTCTTCAACTTGTCAATTTCAGATATGATTATTGTGTCGTTCAATCGTTCAATTAATATCTGTAACGGAAACGTCATTGTTTTATTTGGAATAATAAATGTTGTAGCAAAAGGCTTAAAATATTCTCTTGTGATGCTCGATAAAACTTCAATTGAAGGAATTTTCTTTTCTTCGATTACGACATCTTCCAAAAAGAAGGCTTCCATTTGATATTGGGAATAAAGCCAAGGAACAAATGACGAAACGAACAACATGCCCCTTCATTGTGTCTCTTTCAACTGACCTTTTGCAACATGAGAATGCATGGATTACTCAATTCTTATTAAAATTGCTGATTATTTATTCCACGCGACGTGTTATTCTATTTTTTAAAAGATTTAATAGATAAAAAAATTTCATGCCTTTCCTTTCCGGACGTAGATATCAATTAGATTGAATGCTGGGTATCCTCCAATCTCAGATTACCAGTATTCAAACTAAAAATTATTTCTATTCATAATCTAAAATAATTCAGTGATACCACTCTTTCTTCTTAAAATCTAAATCTATTTACACGAAATGAATTTTGCCTTATCTATTGTATAATAACAAAGAAAAAAATAATAATAATAATAATAATTATAAACAAACCCGTTGTATGGAAATAAATAATCAGCAAATTTATTACTATGACTCGATGTATTCTCATTTTTAAAAAATCTGGCGTGACTGGCGTATTAGCAATAACTTTCTCTCCTTACCTCTTCTGGGTAATCGAAAAGTTGTGTATTTAGTTTCCGACAGTAGGGTACAATTCGAATTTCAAGATGTAAAATTTATAAGTATGGGAAAATATTTATATTTTGTTACCATGGCAACCATTTCTCCTATCTTTTCTATGGAGTACAAGAGTAAAGTGGTCTTCAGAAGATTTCAATCACAAAATGAGAATATACATTTTATAAGAGAATCTAAAAAATAATTGATTTTTGAATTTAAAAAAAAATCGTTGGAGCAAATTTTGAGAAAATCGAAAAAAACTGAAAAAGTGCATCAGTAAAGTACTAGTACTCTTTGGTCGATTTTGGTCAAAAGCTTCGTGTCAGGTCCCATGGGGGTGCCTAACTTAAATATAAAATTTCAACTTCCTAGCTCTTTTCGTTCTTGAGATATTTTGTTCACAGACACACACACAGACACACAGACACACACAGACAGACAGACCATGTCGCGAAAACCACTTTTTTGGATTCAGGGGACCTCAAAACGTGAAGATCCATCAAAATCTCGACATCCGAATTTTTGACATTCCAAAATTATGGGAAAAGCCCTCAACATTCAAATTTTTAAATCATCTGGAACATTGCGGAATGATGAATGATGAGCAATATCGTTTCAGGCATGCTCGTTCGACTGGGGATATTTTGAGCTTTGTCACACACCTCTGGAACAAAGCCATGGAAATGAAAGGGAAACGCTATTGCAGTTGCTCTTGACATTTCGAAGGCTTTCGATCAGGTATGGCATCTTTATGCTAAACTTCCATCTTTTGGCCTATTCTCTGAGCTGTGCCAGTGGATCAAGAGCTTTCTAACGGAGCGAAAGATCTCGGTTGTAGTTGACGGTGTGTCTTCTATTCCGCATTCAATCCAACGCAGGTGTTCCCCAGGAGGTTCCTTGTCCTCCTCTCCCACCCTATTCCTTATGTACATTAACGATCTCATGGGAGTAACCTCCAGCAATTCATTGCTGCTGATGACAGTACCTGCACTCAGTCAGGACTGGTGAAACCTCATCCACTGGTCGTCTGGGGGCTGTGTCGTCGATAAATGATGATCTTGGTCTCTTTTGGAGGAATGGGAAACCTCAATCAAGTAAAATTCAATTCCCAAAAACACAATGTTGTCTAATTTCTGAGACGAAAAAAAATAGGATTTGCCCCTCCCCTTAAATACAGCAATAATAGTCTCGAGTTCAAAGATTCATTTTCTGGTCTGGGAGTGACAAAGTTACGACCTGATCTCTCCTGGAGCAACCACATCTCTTCTGTGGTTAAATCTACACGCAAGGAAGTTGGGTTTCCTATTCAAAACGAAGCGCTACTTTTCCTCCCAACAACTCCTAATCCTCTATAAAGCCCAAATTCGGCCGTGTCTTGAATATTGTTCCCACCTTTTGGCGTAAGTTGACGCCTCTCTCCTCCTTGAAAGCCATACAGAGGCGTGCATTTAGACTGATAGGTGATTCTACCCTTACTGCATCCCTACAGTCACTAGATCATAGAAGAAGAGTATCTTCACTATCTCTCTTCTACAGGTATTACCATGGCCAATGCTCTGCCGAA